>CM028758.1:28768843-28791343 GCA_016801395.1 Leptodermis oblonga | reverse complement strand
TGAGTTGTTTTAGTATTTCTTTTATGTAGTTCACATGAGTGTTAATCTGGTTTTTAAATTCAGCTGCTTTTGTTGTTGGACAGTCAAGTCAGCGATATTATTATGCAGTGACAATTTGAGATGATGAGCATATAGGTTAGTCTGCATTAATTTTTTTGTGATAATGCTGAGAAGCCCATTAGAGGTGTGTATGCATATGTTGTAAATCAAAATTACAGTTGTCCGTGCAGTTTGAATTGAGTAATTTCAATATGATTTCATGCTTCAAGCCCCAAAAATTTAAGGGGCCCAAAAATTGTATATTATGTATTAGTAATTTTAGTTCATAAAAATTTTAAATTTAGGCCCAAATTAATTTTTTGTATGAAAGGTAAAATTGGGCCCTTTGTTTTTCTATTCCAAGAGGAAAGCCCAAAATTATTTTTTATCTTATTTTCTCATACGAAGCCCTGCAGGCTGCAGCCAAGTTAGCCAACAAGCCAACTCAATTTGCGCTAACAAGCCAACTCAATTTCCTTTTTCATTCTCTTCACCTCCATGACCTAGTTCTTTCGTTTCTCTTCATCAAAACACCAAAACCTTTGGAATCAACGACTTCATCTGGAAACTTTTTGATTATCTGAAATCGTACTGAAGGGAACGCACGTATCAGAAGGGAAGAAGAGAAAGAGAAGCTCCAAGTCTTGGTTTTTCAGGTAATGTTTTTTAAGAAACGTATAATTAGTTAATTGTTGTTCAATGTTTTTTTTTGGAGGTGTTTTGATGTTAAAGTTCTGTCCTTTTATGGCGGTTGGTTGTTGAAATTTGAAGCTTGAGGGAATAAAAAATAAAAAATAAAAGAAAAAGAAGAAGACAAAGGTAGAAATGGGATTCAAGATGTTTGATTCTCGTGTTTTTCGTCCATTTACTTTTATTTAAAAATTGGTATCAGGGAATTAAGTGAGAAGAAGAAGACTTGTTTCATTAGTCAAAGAGTTGAATTGGGGTTCGTTGAATACTTGGTTTTTTCTTCCCTTGTCTTTATGCTCAAGTCAATTGAAAAACATTGTTACTTTATAATTAATTTGGAGTTTCTTGGATGCTTCACTGCAATTTTCAGCTGGGTTTTTGTAGCATAGTTGTTCTGGAGCAACCATTTATCTCCTAGGTTGGAAGTCGGGGGAAGTGAAGAGGCCAAGAGGGCAATCTTACTATCCCTATTAGTTGGTAACTTGGTTTTACTTCCTCGCATGATTTGTGATTGAAACTGTTTATAGTCTTTCCACGTATAGCTGCTGCTTTTGAAGACTGAGTGTGACTCTGTGTGTGTGCCTCACTGGCCAGTGGCCACTGCCTGTTGATTGATTTTAGATGCTATGGTGTTGTTGAAGTTTTCAGTATCCTAGAGGCTAGAGGTTCTGTTCTGTGTGTGCCTCACCTCACTGCCTCAATGTATTGGAAATTTGAAGTTAGGCCTTTTGTCTTTTTCTTCTTTTCATTTTGTGAGTTTTTTTTTAATGGTCTTTTGTAATTTGGTAAGGTTATGGTAATTTGGTGAGCTAATTCGCAAGAAAGATTAAATGGATTGGCAATCTTTTGTATTGAAAAAGACATTTTAGAAAATCTTGAAACCGATACTATTATAGATGACTTTGCATCTAAAAATGCTCGAAGAAGTCGGTAAATCATATTTAATTATTATTTATTTAGGGCCCTCTTTTAACATTTTGCCCTGGGCCTCATAAATTTAAGGACCGGCCTTGCTCTCAACCTTGGTCTGCTCTTTGAATAATGATAGTTTTCATAAAGTGTATAGCTTGAAATTGCAGAATTTGTGAAAGAAAGGGAATACTAAGCATATATTAATTCCATGAGATCATTATAAGATTAATGCATGCAAAATTGCAAATGAACCTTTTGATCTAACTGGGGAGTAGTTTTGTACAATAAAAACAAAAATCTACAAGATTAATCAATGATATATATGCTGCTGATTTCATGTATATAATGGTGATACTTTTGCATCTTTTTAGTGGAGTACATACGTAGTAGGCATCTAGGGATTGTGTGTGTAGTATAGGGCACAGGGACATGTATGTTTAAAGGTTTGGGATGGGCTGTGCGTTGTAAGTAAAGGACTCAAAGGGAGAAGTGGTTTTAGCAATGTAAGTAAATGACTTCTTAGGAAACTATGAATCTGTGATAAGTTTGGGTTATGCTTTGACTTGTTTTGAAGGGTGCTTTTGATTTATAAAGTGCATACTTTTTTTTTAATTTTTTTTTTACAATATCATTGTGTACATGAGCTTGTGAAAATATAATTAGGAACTAAAGGTGTGTCCCGTTTTGGATTGTACATGGGCTTGTGATAACTTTGGGTTATGTTTTGAAGGGTGTTTTGATTTATAAAGTGCATAGTTTTTATTTTTTATTTTTATTTTTAACACACTATCATGATGTACATGAGCTTGTGGAAATATAATTAGGAACTAAAGGTGTGTTCCGTTTTCAATTGTGCACAAGCATGTGATAAGTTTGGGTTATGTTTTGCCTTGTTTTGAAGGGGGTTCTTGATTTATAAAGTGCACAATTTTTTGTTTTGTTTTACATATCATTTTGTATATAGTATACTTTGCATACATTGGGAAGTACAAAAAAAAAAGAAGTTAATCTTTGTGTAATGTTGGGGCTGCAAATTAATTTTGGGGGAAAAAACTCATTATTAAGTGCTTATGCATGATTTTAATATATTATTATTTCTTTGGCTTATAATGTTCTCTTCTGCTTTTTTGTTTGTATTCTATTTTATTTGACCTAGAAACCTTATGAATGTGGTATAAAATCTGGAGATTTGCTATTTTATGTTACTCAGGCATCTTGAAAACTATTGAGTGTAATATTTTGGAGTTCAATGAAGTAAGCTATAAGACTACTATTTTCTTTGTGAAGTTTATCCTGCTTGTAGGAAATTTTTATTGGAAGTGTGTAACATGAAACAAGTAATTCTGTTACAACTTGCAGCTTATTACCATTAATTACCATAACCAATTAAAGTATTGAGGAAGCTGTTTGAATGGTGTTGACCGGATCATCTGGTTTTATGTTTCTAGGTTTGCTTCATTTTTGTCCCATTTTTTTTTTTTTTTTTTTTTTTCCTTTTCATTGAACAGGATCAGGAAACTACCGATGGGTCTAAAACTCTTTGTCGACGGCGGAGGTTGCTCTGACGGAGAGGTCGACAAGATCGAAATTGACAACGAATTTGCTCGCCGGTTCGAGCACAACAAGAAGCGGGAAGATCTGCAGAGACTGGCCGAGTTCAAGAAGAAAGGTATTGTCGCTTGTGATTCAGATTCGGACGAGTCTTTGTCCTCGGAAGAAGTTGAGGAAGAGGATGGCGGTAAGAAGAAAGATTTGGAATTTTTTGACGCATTAATTAGGGTTAAGAATCAAGACCCCATCTTGAAAAATAAAGAAGCTAAGTTATTTGCTTCTGAAGATGAGAATGGCGGTTCTGATGATGATAAAAACAATGGTACTGAAAATGATGACAACAAGGGAAAGAAGGAAAACAAGCCCATGTATTTGAAAGATGTGATGTCCAAGCATTTGATTGAGGAAGGGCCGGAGTTTGATGACGATGAGGGCACTGAGGAGAAAGTGAAAACCTATTCGGAGGAGCAGGAAGAGTTGAGGAAGGAATTTTTGAAGGCAGTGGAGGAACAAGAAGTGGAGGGGAATGGAGATGGAGGGGAGTTATTGAGGGAGAAGATTAAAAGGGGTGATGACAACGATGATTATGAGGATGTTGGGATTGTGGAGAAGTTGGATGAGTATTTTGGCGCAGATGAAAAGTTGGATAAGGATACTATTTTTTTGAAGGACTATTTCAGGAAAAGGATGTGGTTAGGTAAGTGTGAAAATAAGTGGGAGGATCTGGAGATAGGAGGTTCAGAAGATGAAGATGAGATTGAGAGGCAAGAGGATTACGAGAGGGAGTATAACTTTAGGTTTGAGGAGAATGCAGGGGATCGGGTATTGGGCCATTCTAGAGTAGTGGAGGATTCGGTGAGGAAGAAGCCAAATGCAAGAAAGTTGCAAAGGGAGAGGAAGGAGGAGAGAATGGCTCAGGCTGAATTTGAAAGGAAAGAGGAGTTGAAGCACTTGAAGAATGTGAAGAAGAAGGAGATGATAGAGAAGCTTGGGAAGATTAGGGAAACTGCTGGGATTGGTGAAGATGGTGCTTGGCTCTTGGAAGTGGAGGACTTGGAGGAGGAGTTCAATCCAGATGAGCATGATAAGAAGATGAAGAAAACCTTTGATGAGAGCTATTATCAAGCAGATGATATTGATCCAGATTTTGGAAGTGAAACCGATGAAGATGGTGATGAGTTTGAGATGCCCGATTTTGACAAGGAAGATGAGTTGCTGGGACTTTCCCAGGGTTGGGATGATGCCAATGCAACTGGCGATGGGTCCAGGGAAAGAGTTTTGAAACAAAAGATGAAGGGTGCAGGCAACCATGAACAACTAGCTGGCGAAGAAAAAGATGTAACCTCCGGGGATGCAGAAGAAGATGGTAAGCGGAAGAGAAAACGCAAGAGAAAGCTTAGTGAGGTGGAAAAGGCAGTTAGAGAGGAATTGATGGAAGAGTATAACAAGTTGGAATATGAGGACACAATAGGAGACTTGAAGACAAGATTTCAGTACAAATCTGTCAAACCTAGAAAATATGGATTAGATTCAACTGAGATTCTAGCTATGGACGATAAGGAATTGAATCAGTGTGTGTCTCTGAAGAAGCTGGCTCCTTATAGAGAAAATGAATGGAAGGTTCCAAGAATTAAGACATACCAGCAAAGGCAGAAGATCAAGAATGTTCAAGAAGGGGTATCAAATGTGACAAATACTGAGAAACCTAGTTCTAGTTCTGCTTCGAGTTCCAAACAACAGGAGGAAATGAACGCTGATACAAGCAATCTCTCACGGAGGATTAAGAGAAGGCGGCGTCTAGCTGAACTAAAGTTGTCACGTTCAACGCTTATGGCATATGGGAAAATTTCTGCCAAACCAAAGAGCAAAAAGAAGCCATGAAGCCAGATTTGGTACCTTTCTTTCTCCATGTGATAACAGTTACATTTAATCTTCCTCAGTCTGATCGGACATTCCTTTCACTGAAATCTTGTTATTGTATCACAAGTTTGGTCTCTGTGCATGGCCATCCTTAGAATGGAAATGTTTCAAATCCAATCCAGATAGAATACAAGTAGAGCTTTGGTTTGCTTCTGACTTCTCATCACAATAGAATTATAATGTTAAAATAAAAAACCGCCTGGGCTGTTGGTTTAATTATATTCTCTCAAGTTGTTAGCATAAGTACTGAAATAAAAATAAAAAACTCCATGCTTTCTGAATTAATTTGTTGTTATTTGAAAGGTAGAAGTATCAGGACTTGCTTATTTAGTTTTCTAATTCTACAAAGTTTAATTGAGAAACAAAATATGATTCTTTGCCAAAAGGGATTTAGATCATTTAAATTATTTTCTTCAGGAATTTTATAAGAAATCGTGAAAGGCACAGTAGCACTTAACAAAACAGAAAGCAGGCTACTTCAAAATTCTTTCAAATTAGTAGCACTAGAAAAAAGGCTGTAACCTTCAGGAATTTTGTTGAATGTGAATGAAGAAAAATTTGTTAATGTCATTTTCACGTTGAGGTAAATTGCAAAAGTTTCAATCTAAGGCCCTGTTTCCAAACATGATCCAAATCCTCGGTTTCATTTTAAAATAGTAAAATTGCATTGAAAATATAAAAATGTGTATTGAAAATATAAAAAAGTGTGTTGAGAATGATGAAAAAATATTATAAAATGAAAATGAGATCTAAATCACGTTTTCAAAGAGAGCCTGAATCTTTTGTTCAAGAAATGAAGTTGCTTGTAAGTTGCTTTGGTTTTTATTACCATTAAAAATTTCTCTTAATTACAACTCAAAATCACATGCTAAAGAGCGTAGAGTACAGTTTAACATTTTTTTATTCATATAACATATGCTTTGTTTTGGCCCTAACTCTTCAACTATAGCAAGACTCATCACATCCCATAATTTTAAAAAGTATCAAATCATCTTTAATAATCTGTAAAAGTGCCTTTTTAATAAACTAGTTCAACTTAACTAGTTTAATTAGTCAATACTTTTATTTTCTTTTATATTACCACATTAAAATTGCGTTGTCTCCAACGCTTTGGTCTAGCAGTTAGGACTTTGGTAATGCATTTGCACGTTCAAAATTCAAACCTTAAATATACCAAAATTCTCGATTCATCACGACACATTTGAAATTGAGTCACGCCAATACTTTTTATATAAAGAGAAAAGAATTTGGATGTTTTATATTTTTATTTACATAGTAATGATGAGTGGTCCAATTCCAATACAAGTGGAAGACGTTTTCAAAATTGGTAAGTTAGTGTTGTGGGGATTTTCATTTTGGATGATGAAATTAAAATGGCTTTCATTGCATCACATCTAGGCCTGCTCAAAATGCAAAACCCACCCTTATCCTTCTCGATCCTAATGGGTAGGGTCAGATAGAAACGCGGCCCTAATGATGAGATCCGGGCCGATTCGGTCCGGACCGTGACCCTAATTGACCCTTTTTCTTTTTCTTTCTCTTTCTCTTTACCATGCACACAGCAAAAAAAGAAAATTAAAATTTTTTTATGCACCCCAATGCCCAACCAAAAATAAAAAACCCACCCATCCCATATCCTCTCCCACCCCCAGCCCCACACCTACCCCCCCCCCCCCCCCCCCCCCCCCCCCCATCCCATCCAGTTCAAGTAATCCCCAAAAAAAACAAAAGAAAAAATAAAAACTTCCAGCAGGCCCTCTTTAAATATAATTTTTCAAACTGATTTTTTTTTAAATTTAAATTTAAATTTTATGCTTTTTAATTATTTTATTGGAGAAAATATAATTTTCATTATATTTTTAATATATTAAAATATAAATATATGCGTCTATATATATATATAAATTTTAGATGATTACATAAATTATTTCTTAAAATAAAAATATTTTTATGAGACACCTTTTAAACTATTTTAAAATTTTATTTTAAATATTAAAAATAATTTATAAAATATTTTTCCAATGTATATTTGTACAAAAATTAAAGACATATTTTATAAAATATTTTTGAAAAATACTTTTATAAAAATATTTTTGAAATAATTGTTTAAAAGAAATCGAAATGTTTTTAAAAAATAATTTAATATATATATATAAGTAAAAGGTTAATTTTTAGAGTACAAATCGAACAAAATTTTCAAATAAAAAATGTTATTATTATTATTAGTTTTATCCAACCTCTAAGTTATTATTAGTATTTAAAAAATTACTAAAAAATCTAGATTGAAAAAAGATTTGAAGAAGTTAATTAAAAAAATAATTGAAAGAAAGAAAATAAAAACCAGAAGTAAAACTGGAAAACATGAAATAGAAAAGAAAAAAATAAAAATAAAGAAAGAAAAGGGTCATGCAGAAATTAAAATAATTGAAAGAAGAAAAAAAAAAAAAGGGTCAGTTAGGGCCAAGTCTTGGCCCTAACTGACCCTAACCGACCCGGACCAAAACCCATGTTGGCCCGTTAGGGTCGAACCTAACCGACCGGTAGGGTCGGGCCAATTGGCCCGCCCCGACCCGCTAGCCAGTTTGATCGCCCCTAATCACACCAACCAACCATATATTCCTCCTAACGACATTTTGTGGCTTTGAACAGGACAGAACGACGATGTCGTGACATCCACCATATATGGAATGGAGACCACAGCAAGGCAATGAGATGAGAAGTACTGGAAAAATGCATTGCCCCTTCCACTACACTACTTCTGCTCCATGCCTTCATTTTATGGCTTTATATGGCTCTTATCTTTTCTCATTCTTCTCGTGTTACATTACCCAAACAACCCCCCACGCCATTACTTTTCAAACTTTTCATTTTTTTAAAATTTTTTTTATATGCAGACCCTAGTGGTTAGGTCCCACTCTAAATTCTACTCCATTTTTCTTAGGTAAGTTTCAAGCTCGCAACCTCTATGATGAATTCGCATGTGATAACCACTAGTTGATTCCTAAAAATTTTCAAAATAGGTCATATGGAAAATAATCAATAGAGTAAAATTATATATTTTGCATTAAAATATATTGTTTGTCACTAGTGAAATTAAATAATAATTATGTTGTCTTATATTTTTCCCATCATTTTGTTCATACTTTTACTATTTCTTCCAAAGGTCTTTTTATTTTGTTTTTCTTTATAATAAGATTTAAATATTCAAACTCCAATCGTTTATTTAATGTGGTAATGGGGCACTAACACAAGGGTATTTTGATCACTAAAGTGTAATGTATGATTCATTCTCAATTATATTGGTATAATTCTGAACTTTATATTTTTCCAACTCATAATTTGAACATTTACTTTTTTAATTATTCGATTCTTTAATTTCCAAACAACACCACCTACAATTGTAACTAGTGATTAATTTCCCTGTTTTATCAAGTGGTTGAACCATTGATTAATTAATCGCCTTTCTATTAAGTGGTTGAACAAGAGTTACAAATATCTACGACTAGTGTAATCATACTTTTTCCATTGCAATAAAAGAATTTGATAGTACAACTTCTATAAATTACAAAATATAATTTAAAAGTGAACTTTTTTAATGGAATTATTCATTCAACTAAGAAAGTAGAACGTACTAAAACATGAAACTACAATTAAGTAACAATATACTTTCTCCATCACAAATAAAGTAGATTTCGAGTTATATTTTGTGATTCAAAATAGTTGTTCTTGTACACGCTTTTAATGAGACGAAGGAAATATTAGTGACCAATTCAAGCCATTCTTATGACGAATCATTAATCAAACGCGCAGAAGCATACATAATAGTGCCAAACCCCAGTATATTCGAGGAATGTTCAAGTTTCATAACTTTTTGTCAAGCATATACTCTTTTCATCCCATTTATAAAAAAAGTAGGGTTTGAATAATATTCAACGAAAAATGTCCCATTTATAGAAATACGTACATTGACCCATCAATCTATATACAACTTGTAATCGTTATCTCTAGAAAGATATCTTTTAATAACTTTTAATATGACAAGAATTCAGTGACGAAACATGACTTAATAAATTGAAGGGGCCAATAACAGTACATTATCAAGTTTATAATTAAATGTTAACTAAATAGGTCTAGGTAAGAAGTGTATTATAGAAGCCTCCTATTTAGAATAGTACGTAATCTCTTCTGTAGAGGCCAAATATGTATATAATATTTTTTTTGGATTGAAACATAAATACCTAGCACTTGTGGGGTTAGGCCTATTCTAGTTCCCACTATCTTCCGCCACTGCACTAATTTAATACGTTAATAGTGATCCATCAACTCATTTATAACTCGAATTGTCATGCCTGAAACACAAATGAACTCGAATTGTCATACCTTGCACCGTTCCATGATGCAGAGAAAACAACCCCAATTTTTTTTTTTTTTCTTTTTCTAGTTCTCCTCCTCACCCCAACAGTATTTTAAGGATTTTTTTTTTCTTAATTTTCTTATTAGATAAAAATATTTCCATAAACCCTTTTGGTTTGGGGTGTTTTTTTCTTCTCTTTATTATGTTTTTTTTTCAGTTTTTTAAATTATAAATGCATTTTAAACCCTAAATAAAAAGTATTCATAAATGTCTAAATTAAAAAAAAATACTAATTTAAAATGTATTTATAATTAAACAATTAAAAAATTAAAAAAAAGAAAAAACATGCCCTAGGCCACCGGGGCCTGGGGTTATGGACTGTCCCTGGCCGCGGTGGCCTGGGGTAGTCCATACAACAGGCCACGGTGGCCTAGGGTAGTCCATACCCCAGGCCGCGGTGACCTGGGGTGTTCCTTTTCTATTTTTTTAATGTTTTTCAGTTTTTTCTAAATTATAAATGCATTTTACATTAATAATTTTTAAAAATTTAGATATTATGAATATTTTTATTTCGAACAATAATAATTAATTATTATTCGTATTAAATACATTTTCTTATTAGATAAAAATATTTACATAAGCTTGGGGTGTTTTTTTCCTTCCCTTTATTATGTTTTTTTTTCTTCCCATTTTTAAAATTATAATGCATTTTAAACCCTAAATAAAAAATATCATAAAAATCTAAATTAAAAAAAAACTAATTTAAAGGCCTGGGGTGTTCTTTTTCTTTTTTTTTTAAAATTATTTTCAATTTTTTAAATTATAAATGCATTTTAAATTTATATTTTTAAAATTTTAGATATTTATGAATATTTTTATTTGGAATAATAATAATTAATTATTATTCGTATTAAATACAACTAGTATGTAAAAATACTCCAGAAACCCTAAACAAAAAATATTCATAAATGTCTAAATTATTAAAAAAATACTAATTTAAAATGTATTTATAAAAAAAAAAAGTAAATTTTGTACTACAAATAACAATTCTATTAAAGTTAATGCATGCATGCATGCTTATGAAAGAGACGGCTTGGTTACGATAAATATAGAATAAAAGTCATGTTTTGAGCAGCACTATTTTACTCATAAGTAATTTTATTGTTGAACACTTTTAAGAGACGAAAATAATATACTCTCTCCGTTCCGTTAGAAGTGTCCATTTTGACCAATGTACAACTTATTATAAATGTCAATGTACAACACTTAAAATAGTTAATTTTACACATAAATTACTCTCTCCACGCGGTTCTTGAAACCTAAATTTTTAGGCTCTCGGCCGCCTCCCCTCTCCCTCATCTCTCTCCAAACCCTAAATTTCGTCATCTTCTTCCCCCATCCTCCTTCATTGGAGGATGATGGAAGTAGTTTTACTTTTGTTCTTGCTATCTTTTATTTAGTTTGCTTTAGTTTTTATTTTATCCATGTTTATGTTGTTTTTCTCTCATTTTCTGGAGTTTCTCTCTTCATCTACGGTGCTTCGCTCTCCATCTATGGTGAATTTTCCCCTGGCTATGGTGATTTTCTCCCTGGCTATGACTAGGGTGATTCCATTCATGGCCATGATGTATGAAGACTCGGTTGAAGATGCAGTCTCGAAACTTTCATCAGCAATTAGTGGCAAATCCGTGACTATCGGTACGAGATTGTTCAGCGATATAATTCTACTATATTTAGATCTATACTAGATATAGATTTGCAGTTTAGTAGATTAGATACACTGTTGTGGTTCAGATCTGTTAAGTATCAGATCAAATATATTGTAATCAGTTGTATTGACTGCTTCATTGTCTTTTGTCAATCGATGTTGGACAATTTCCAACACTATTAATGAAAATTTTAAATTTCAAAAAAAAAAGTTAATTTTACACCACTTATTCCATTTATGTAGGACTTATTAAGTATGGGCTAATTGTGGACCACACATGATTATATTAGTACAGGTAAGAGAAGTAAAAACTTTAGAGGTTAACTTTTCTATTGAAACAAAAATTAATTTTCAAATGGACCATTATAATGGAACGAGGGAGTAATATATATGAGTAAAGATACAATTCGTTACAAAACCATTTAGTTATGGAATAATGACCCATGCAGCTATTTGCAATACTAATGAATGGTTCTGTAACATGAATACAGTATTTCATTATAGTGGCAGAGCAATGTATCGGCTTGGTGAGGCAATTGTCTCACCCCACCCCACCTCACCTCAAATTTTTGTTTTTTTAAAATACCCTTGGTGTCATAGTTTTCATGATATATCGGGATTCACGTGGGATTGATTTGAATGTAGGATCAGATATTCCTACATGTATAAAATGTGCATGTGAAACCCCATAAAATTTTAATATTTTAAAATTCACCTCGAGAATTTATTGAGGTATTTATAAATATTTTATGATTATTTATAAGAATTTCTTTTAAAAGAATTTTTGTCTAAAATTATTTCTTTAAGAAAATTTTACAAAAGTCCTCGGATATTTTATTTTGAAAAGAATTTCTTTATTTTGATTTCAAAGCTTTAATTATGTGAGTTAATTGATAACTTTGATTCTAAAATTATGTTATGTTATTTGTTTAGATATATTATTATTTAGGAATTTACGGAATTTTCGGAAATAGAAATTAGAAGATAAGAAAATTAGAAAATAAATAAAAATAATAAAAAATAGGCCAATCGATTGTACCCAGTTCCGAATCAGGTAAAACCGATTGCACCGCTTTAAACAGTAAAAATGAAAATTTCTCACCGCCTATAAACGGTTTTAACCGTTTGGAAAAACGGAAAACCAATTGGGACAATCGGTTTACCCATTTCCAATCGGATAAAATCGATTGGTGATAGAATTTCATGGAATCGGTCTAATCGGGTAAAACCGATTCAATGTGGATAAAATTTTATTAATCTATTTTAACCTTTTAACCAATCGATTATTTATTTATTTTTCTCTATCAAAAATATATAGTACTCCCTCCGAGCTCCATTCCATTCTTTTAGAATAGTCAACTTTAACTAATGTATAATTTATTATAAGTGTCAAAATAACTCATTTGACACCATTTGTTCTATCTATATCACTACTCATTAAGTATGAGCTAATTATAGACCATGCATGATTATATTAGTAAGGGTAGAAGTAGTTAAAAATATAAAAGTGAGTTATTATAATGTAACGGAGGGAATACTAATGTTAAAAAAATGAGTTTTTTGTACTATAAACATAGTGACGTGATTAATTAGAAATTTGTAACCAACGAAGTTTCTAACGTGGAGGACTTAAAGGAGTAGTATAATTTAGTATTCTTTCCGCCTCACTAAAATAGTTTAAAAGAGTTCATTTTAAAAAATGTATAATTTATTATTAGTTGTAAAATATAACATTTTAAATAAGTAATTTGACACTATATTTTTCACTTATATTCTTACTTTCTAAGAAATGTTAATTGTGTATCACACTTATTATATAAGTAAGCATATACAATATAAATAAATTGAAAGTAAACTTTTTTAATAATTTTTTTTCTTTTCTTTTTTTTTTTGAAAGAGGATTTGTATATGTGACAGAAGGAGTACTCCCTTAGAAAAAAAAAAAAAAGTCTTATGTTGATAGGTGTATCATCAAAAGGCAAAAAGTTGCATTTGATGTGTATAACGGTCCAATGACACGTATATCTAGTTTAACATTTGGAATAACGCATTTACATTATGAAAACACATGTATTGAGTTTAGCCTTTGATATAGTACGTAATCAATTTAAATTTTGGTTTATCGAGTATAGTTGTTGATATATCGCAGTTATGAGTTTATGAGGTATCACATATTGAGTTTAGATTTTGATGTGTTGTGGTTGTGCTAAAGATCGCATATCAATTTAGCTCTGCTGTAACGGGTATTTAGTTTATCATATGGTGTATCGAGTATACTCTTTAATGTATCGCGACTATGTTAAAATACATTAAGAAAATACACATATTAAATTTGACTATTGAAATATCGCGCCTTGAATCATCAGTTGGTCAGAGAGGAGGCTTCCTAGTATAAAATTAAGTTATTTATTATCACTTGTTTATTTATTGTTTTACTTTTTATTCATAATTATATTAGTAAAATATAAAAAATAATTAAAAGATAAAAAAATGCGACCTCTTTAGGACAAGAATTAAAATAGTTTAAAGTAAGGCTTAAGAAAGAAAAAAAATAAAAACACTTAGGATGAGTAGCTAAAAGTTTTTATTTCAATAGTGAAAATAGAGATTATAAGACCACCCAAGAGATGCTTTTTTTTTTTTTTCTTTCAATTTCTTTATTTTCACCATTTCAATTAATTTTTAAAATGATTTAATTCAAAGTCAATGTTGAAGGAAAAAGAAAAAAAGGCTTAGAAAAAAAAGAGAAAGAATTACAAGATTGATTATGAGTCACGCGGCACCATATTTTGTTTCACAATTTTCAATGTGTGATTGCAAAATGCTCTCTGTACAAAGTCAAAACTATTTTTTGCCCATTTTAGGGGATATTATTAAATCAAATTTTCAAGGAAAATAATTCCTTTATCATGATGATTTAGCACTTCAATTTCTTCCCTGAAAGAAAAAAAAAAAGCTTTTCAATTTCTTAACAAATATTTTCTTCCTTTGGATAAATAATTTGCTAAAAATTGTCTATTACTACTCTTAAAAAGAACCTCTAAAATGTGGGGAATCACCGTGTTCAATTGTTGTATTTGATTTTTAGTACAACAAACTAATTATGATAAAATATAAATTTATGAATTTTATTTTTTAAGATATTTTGTCTAATAAATTATATTTTTTGTTTTGCCAGAATTTATTATCTCAAACTTTACTATTCTACCAAACATATCTATTTGAAGATGTCATTATATAGGTTTTAAATAGAAGTTGCAATTCCATATTTATTAATAGAGATACTTTAATTTTAGACATGAGATTTTTCTACATATCCAAACAAACAGATATCGACTTGCGATCAATAAGTCATTTGTCCTTTACTTTATTTTTCTTCGTGGACTTATCCTTAAATTTTCATTTTCAGATGTGGTGCTAGTTTTCTTTAAGTTTCTTTGGAGCCGTCTCAATTAAGCATGTTTCCACCCCAAGTCTCTCTTAGACCACTTGGCGTGGAGCTTTCTTACAACAAGAAGGTGCTTAATATATATATATATTTGGCCGATTCGATTGATTTAATCAAGATACGTCACTGCCACTGCCACTGTTATGTGCATGTCTGTGCGGTATGAATATATTTAGGAGATGACAAACTGCATAAATGAAACAGTTGGTGAAACTTTGACTATAACATACTCCATCTGTTTCGTTACAAGACTCTTCGATCTAATGGAACGGAGGGAGTATGATAGCTTGTGCAAGTAGTTAACCATCTTTGAATTTCAGCCGAGATAACCAACTAGTGGCTGCAGGGTTCGAACCATAGTTTGCAATATTGCGATACGTATCATAGAATAGTACGATGCTACGATCCCAGAATACTAAATCGATCTTGCTTCCCATTCTATCCGACTCTATAAAAATTTGTCAAAATGACTCAAATAAGAGTAGTTTTTATAATTTATTAATTTGTAATTTTACACCTGCACATTTTGTGTAAGATCTTACGATTCTACGATCCGATTTTATCGATACCGATCTTGCACACAAGTTGATCCTACTTAAGATTGCGATTTTACAAACTATGGTCCGAACCCTCCTCGACTTAAAAATTACTTGTCATTTTTATGCATCAGAAGGGTGTTTGGTAATACTAACCAAATAATCAGAGGTATTTATAATTTTTAGAAAACACATAAGGTAACTATTACTGTTCAAAGAGAGTACTGATAATTGTTAAAATTCGGGGAAGATAGACAACATTTGCTCAATATTTTACGTAACACTATTTAAAAATGTGTTGAGCAAAGCTTTATTTTCATACATTCATTTGAAAAATAGTCTGAAATGTCCAATACTCAATTTTTGACAGCATCTGAACTATTTCAACTAGTACAAGAGATTGAACACATTAATTAGTAGGGGCACAAATTTTTGACAAATCACTTTATTTACCCTTAACTTGACCTAAAACAGCTAATGTATTGGTCGAAAATAATTCAGATTTTGCTAACATTTGAAAATGAGATCATTTTGGAACTATCTTCCAAGTTGAGGGACAAAAATGTTTTTTTTTTTTTTTCAAGTTGAGAGATTAATAAGAGATAATAGCTCAAATTAATAAACCAGTAGAATAATTTAACCTCTTTTCCCTTTCTTAACTAGCTATTTATTTCTAAATTATGAATAAAAATTTAAAGGGGATTATAACGTATTACAAGAAACTTATATATATTAATTATGAGAAATGCTTACGAGAATATCTTATAATGAATACTTTCTTTGTTTTATTAGAAAAGTTTATTTTTATTTTTTTTTATTCTAATAAAAGAGTCTAATTTTTAATGTTTTACTCTTCATACACTTACTAATATAATGTTTTACTAAAAGAGTCCAATTTTTAATGTTTTACTCTTCATACACTTACTAATATAATTATGTGTGAATCACAATTAACCTGTACTTGAAAAGTAAGGGCGTGAAGAAACTAATGATTTGTATTTTGATATTCATAAAAGTTGTATATTTGTGAAATTAAACTCAATGTAAATGAAGGGAGTAACAAATAGGGAGAGTCATAAATTTGTCGTTTATATGTAGTACATCATTTGCTCTCTCATTTCACTATATCCATATTATTATTCTTTATATACTAAATGATGTCAAATTTCAAAATAATAGTAATTTAAAAATTCAGCTAATATATTACTAATTATGATTTTCAATACAACTTTTACTCTTATATATTATAATAACTTTTTTTTCTTATTTTCAATATAATTTTTTCCTATTCAATTATATATTTTATATTTTTTTAATACACTTTTATATTAAAAAAATTACTTTTCAAAAATATATTTTAAAAGAGTAAAGTCTCCATTTGGTCCCTTACATATTGCTTAATGATCTTTTTGATCCCCTACATTTCAAAACGATCTTTTTGGTCCCTTACATATTACTTAATAATATTTTTGGTCCTCTACATTTCAAAACGATCTTTTTGGTCCCTTACTTTTATTTTTTGAACTATTTGGTCCTTTGGCTGTTCGACCCGAAGAAAAACATTAATATCAATCATGTATCGTTCACACGACTCCTTTAGCGAAGGGAAAGCTTGTCCCAACCTAATAACTGGAAAGCTAAAAATAGTGTGGGACAAGTTTGCATTTTGTTGACGGAGTCATGTGAGTGGCACGTGAGTGATATTAACGTTTTCTATCGGGTTAAACGACAAGTTTGCCCTTTCGCTGACGGAGTCATGTGAACGACACATGAATGATATTAATATTTTTCATCAGATTGAACGGTCAAGGGACCAAATAGTTCGAAAAATAAAAGTAAGGGATCAAAAAGATCATTTTGATATGTAGGGAACCAAAAAGATTATTAAACAATATGCAAGGGACTAAAAAGATCATTTTAAAATATAGGGGACCAAAAAGATCATTAAGCAATATGTAAGGGACCAAATAAAGACTTTACTCTATTTTAAAATTATATTTAAAACATGATAAGGAATAGCATCAACTTGCTAGCTTGGTCTTGGTTACGTGATATGCATGGGGAGAAAATTCCAGCTGGAAGCCTCCCTTTCTGTATTAATTAGAGTGGAGATTCAAAAAAGAAAATGTGTATTTTCCTCAATTTTCTGATCATGTCTCCTTCCTTTCTTGACATGAAATCACTTTACAAGGTGCCTTTTTCCCAAAGGTTTTAGCACATTCACATGTGAATAATTTATGTAGTAGTAGTATATATATATATTTTTTTGTTTTATTGGAAGAGTCATATTTCAGCGACTGTTTTTATTTCAATGAAACAATTATATTTTTAGTTTTTTTACTTTACATACTCTTACGAATATAATTTTGTATAATCTCTAATTAGCTGATACTTAAAATGGAAGAATATGAGTGAAAACCTAGTGATTTAGTTATTTTATGTGTTGTATATTCAAATTCATAAAAATTCTATATTTTTGGAACAAGACTCTTCCGTTGAGACGACAAAGCATGAGAAGTTCATTATGCCTAATTTTATCATAGATTCATTATCCCTTTCTCAATCATAGAATGATAGAAATCAAGCATTTGCAAAAAATACAAATTAAAATATTGTTAGTTTTCCTAGTTTCCTTATAAACTCTTCTAAGCAATTTGTAGAGCTAATTGTGTGGGAACCTTTTTTTCTTGTTTGAAAAGAAATGTTTAATTTTCTCAAAAATAGTAAAAGGTGTATTAAAATTAAAGTGTTTTATTCCGCAACCCAAACTTTAATATTTCTTCCGTTCTATACAAACAGTTGGATGCATATTTCAAACTGTATCTTGTGATTCATACATATATATACCACTATACTTTTTAACAAGATAGACACACAAAGAGTGCAATAGCTACTCCAATTAATTAATTCGTGTATTTGTTCTTTTTCTCCTTTGGAGTTAAAAGGAAAAGAAAAAAGAAAAAAGAAAAAAAAAACCTTGTGGGCATTTCTCAGTGACGTAATGGTTGGTAAACAAAGCAGGAATTAATTGATTTCAATTTCGATTTCCTATACTTTGACGTGATCCAAAGATAGAGTAAAGAAAAATGGTCAAGAAAAGAAAATAATGAATAGATTCAGAGAACAATTATCGTTCAAATTGGATGGTGGTATGCAGCCGCAATTTTGCTTCAAACTGGAAAAAAAATTCTCATTAGGGTTTACTTTTTCCAAATGTTACGTATGTGTGTGCGCATGCAGAAAGGAAGGGCACAGTAATTAGTTTTGCACCACATCACATTTGATTAATTGCCGTATCAAATCAGGCCTCCTTTTCCTTTCCATACGGAAAGCATAACGATCACGTGCCTCCAAAAGCCTATTTATATTGATAGTTTAACAACTCACCTGATGATAAAACACAAAAATTCTACAATGAAACCCGGTGCATAGATAGAGACCGTGTCTTTTTCTTTTCTTTTTCTTTTTCTTTTTTTAATCTTACTTTTGTAATTTTTTTAATATTGGCAAACAGTACCCACGTATGTACTCCGTGCATAAATGAGACCATGCGTTTTTCTTTTTCTTATTTTACTTTAGTACTTTTTTAAAGATTGGTGAACAGTATCCACGGATACTGTTCATCAATATTAGATGCTTAAAAAAGTAATATGAGTATTCTCTTCAAGTATTTTAAATAAAGTTTTTTTTACCCGTGAATAAGTACTGTTTACGAATATTAGATACTTGAAAAGAGTATTGTTGGATACTCTCTTCAAGTATCTACTACTTAAAGAAAGTAAATCTACTACTCTCTTCAAGTAGGTAGATACTTGAAGAGAGATAAAAAGAAAAAACCACACAAACACACATCCAAATGCATTCTTAATAAAATGCAGGAATTGGGTTCATGCACGTGCGTGGTGTAGTCGCATGCATGAACCCGATTCATGAAAGACCACCTCATGATAAAATTATACCATCTCCGTCCCAAATTAAGTAGGGATGGGCGTGCCACATGCGCGACCACTCATGGCCCAAAAAGATTAGGAGCTCCCGGTATTTTATTAATAATTATATATTTCATCTGTCTCACTCAAAAAGTACACTTTCAAAAAAAATCTTGTCACATTTAAAGAGTCCGCTTTGAATTTATTTACATTACATACCCTTACTAATATAACAATGTATGGTTCACAATTAATATGTACTTATAAAGTAAGGATATAAGTGAAAAATGTGGTGGTAAATTACTTATTTTAGGTGTTGTACCTCACAACCCATAAGAAGTTGTACACATTTTCAAAGTGGACTCTTTGAGTGGGACGGGGGGAGTATATATTTTTTAAATTCATCTAATTATTTAAATACTATATAAAATAGGAAAAAAATTATAGTTCCTTCAAGTGACCATTCAACCAATAGATTTGGCCTATGCAATTATATAGTTAATTTATACAAGGTCAAATTCAAGGGTTCAATGGTTCCTTTGAAAGGACTATTGTCTCACCTTATAAAATATAATAGTTTATTTTAGGGGGCCTATATTATAACACTAATTTCATATATTTAATAAAATACTATAAAAAATTTATTAATTCATTTAGAGGTCAAATAATGTAATATTTACTAACTTAATATATTTATTAAAAGCCACATTTTTAATGAAATACTACAAAAAATTTATTAATTCATTTGATGGACTAAATATTATAGTACTATCTCTATATATTTATCAAGACCCACATATTTTATGATACCACACAAAAAGTTTATTGATTTATTAACTAATGTGATTAATATCATTTATTTATTTATTTATTGAAACCTTACACATTCATCATATTTCTTTTTCCTTACATTGAAACTCCAAATAATTACATTTTGATCTAGATGAAAGAGACTTCCGAAGTGTATATTGTGGGTCTATGACTTGCAGGCACAAATGGTAAAAACTAAAATTATTCCCATGTTTAAAGTGAATTTTAAATTTTTACATTTAATAGTTTATTCTGTAATGTTAATTATAGTTAGAATGATGATAAATATTATTTCATTTTCATCAGCGTAGTTTCTAATATAGTACATTTGTTAAAAACATACTTGAAGTTATTTGTGTTGCAAATGTTGAAAAAATTGACAATTATCTATTGAATAATAAATTTTGAACAATTTGAAATAAAATAATATTATATTATAAATAATTTTTGATCTAAAAAAGTTTTAAAATGTCATTCTTAAAAAAAAAATTTTAAATTGCAGCCTCTTTTATTGAATCGATCCGGGCCCCCAAATTTTAAGGACCGCCCTGAAAATAAGTGTTGTACAACTTTTAATTTTTTTTAAAAAATAAGTATCATTTTAACATTTTAAGAATTTGTGCATATTGTTCCATAATTACCCTCATTTATTCTCTTCCGTATTAAATGTTTCATCATATTTTCATTGTAACTATTACTATTGCTTGTAGTTATGATATTTGGATCTTTACATATTTGTTATCTAGTCAATACAAACACAAGGCTATACTTGTAATTTCATGTGTTTTCTTAATTTGTGTGACAATACCTAAAACGGCACTTATTTTAGGACGGAGGTAGTAAGAACTATACAAAAACTGGTATCCAACTTGAGTCTAATGACACAAGTATTGAATTAGCCTATAATTTATTGCAGTTATATGCAAAATACGCGTATCTAGTTTAGCTTCTAATTACTATCGAGAATTGATGTATGAGAACCATTTCTTGTCTTCATCAAGTGTCCTTGAATCAATGAAAATACATAGTAGTTAGATGATTACTTATTTATGAACTTTCGTTATTAAAAATAAAGAGTAAATTATATTTACCCCTTCAATTTATTCAAATTACCAAATACTTTAAAACTTTTTGGTTTAATTAGTCAAACTATCAAACGAATTTTTGAAAGAATAGAAGCTCATTTAACCAGACAAAAAATGTGAAATATCTAACAAAAAAATCATATAAATTTTGGTTGAAATTTAATTTAAATGCCTTATTATAATAAACTATAATGGTCCACGCCATTATACTAATTTTTGTTTGAAATTTGCTATCCCAAATTTTAGTTGTTATACATACAACTATATATCTAGTCAAGGAAACATTATGGTTTAATGGTGGGAATAAAATTGATAAAAGTAGGTCCCGATGAGGGTCAATAAAGTAAATTAAAGATCCTAATTAACAATTATAATTTATAATTGTTTTCCAGGAATTAATAAAAATTCATGCATGCATGAAAAAGGGTAGACAAAAGTGAAAAAGAACAATTTATTTTAACAAAAATCACTTGGGACTCTTATATCGTACGTGTTCCGGATTTATTTTATATATATATATATATATATATAATAGTTTTAAATTTTAATTAGGTCCTCAACGCCCACTTAATTATGCACATAAAAACTCTAATTAATAAAACTAGATATATAGATAATTTTTGAAACTTTTTCATGCCCCTCTTTTTTGTGTGGAGAAAAATAGAAGTATTTGTAACTTCTGTAGCACGCAGCAAGATGTTTATTTGTTGGAGTATTTTAATAAAATAATTATTATATTAAGTGTGTAAATTACATATGCTATATATTATAATGAATTTGTTTTAAATACCTATTATAACTGTTGATCAAATTTAAAAATGCTGTTATATACTAATGTTTTGTGAAATTAATTTATAATATTGAATTACATTTCCAAAATATATGCCATAGCATTTATCTTCAAATGGGAAAATCTGGGTTCTGTCTAGTATTGATTATACCATGAATTTATTGCAGAATTCCGATCAATGCATGTCGTTTGAATTATTGCATCCACATTTGGCTATCCCATGTGTGGCTACTTTTGTCTATGGTCTGCATACTAAAGTTCAGTGCTGCGTGCTATGGGAAGATCCATTGAGATTGTAGGATGGGAGACCGGGTATCTGTGTTGGGGACTTGAATGTTATCGCCTCCCTTGATGAGTATAAGGGCTCGGCTGTTCCTGACATGTCGGCCATTCAGGAGTTTGCAGATTTTATTTGCTCTGCAAGATTGTCGGATATGTCCACTTCAGGGGCAGAATTCACCTGGGTGGGTTATAGATCCATTAGAGGGAGGTGAGCTAAAGTCCAAAAACGTCTGGATAGGACTCTGGTGAACCAAGAGTGGTTGAATAATTTTCCGGGATGTGAAGTGAAAGTGCTTAGCAGGGCCACTTCCGATCATGCTCCCCTACTTTTGCACCCCATTACATCGATGCCTGGGGTCAGTAGGTCATTTAAATATTAGCAGATGTGGGAAAGAAGAGAGGACTTTCTTGAGGTAATTCGGTCTAATTGGGATAAGCAGATTGAG